>KV441646.1:8825-26585 GCA_001644535.1 Pyrenochaeta sp. DS3sAY3a | reverse complement strand
CTTCTTATACAAACCCTCTTCTTATACAAACCCTCTTCTTATACAAACCCTCTTCTTATACAAACCCTCTTCTTATACATATCTGCAGCTGTTTAACCTGACCCAAGCGAGCGCGACCACCTTTTCTTAGCTGGGGTTCGGAGATCAAGCGAGCTTCGACAAATTGCCAATCACGTCACTGCAATCCCGTCCTCATACACAACCAGTCCGAATCCTATTGGCTTTCTCCTAGACATCCTTTTCCTTTGGAGTATGGGACGTACATACATGCATGAGTTGGACCAATGTAACTGGGCATCCGTATTCATAGTTCTCTTCCTCAGGTCAGTCTCTAAATTATGTCTCTGGTTGTCAGGCGGCTGCTCGTAGGATATTTAGTCCTACCAAGCGATAAAAAGGCAAGAAAACATTCGAATACCCTAATATCTCAGCAAACTGGAAGTTGAACGAGGGCCCGTTGAAGAATCACACCTGCGGATTAGAGAGTTGGAAGCTGAATCATTCTGCCGCATTTGGGATCGGATATGGCTTGCAGAAGAAACAATCTCTTCAACGACGGGGCCTCAGGTCCAGTCATCCTACCCTAACGAGAGGATCGGATAGTCAAAAGCGGGGAATGCGTTGACCATGCATTTCTGCTTGGGAAGAGACGTCGCTCCTCAGTGGGGGTTGGGATGACTTGGCCAGCGGTGATTATGAAGGTCATGCATTCAATGCAGGGTTCATTGGGTGTCACATTAGTTAGCTGCATCAGGTTTTTCGAAAACGGTCCGTCGGCCTGCGCTCAAAAGGTATAAGAACTGCTATTCACTCCTCGAGAACGCTACCTACCAGCGTATCTTCCACACCCTTTCTGTCAACCCACTCACTCAAAGCACTCTCCAATATGGCTTCACTGGGCAACGCTAACCCTACCCACGTTCAGTCGTTCCTATTCGATCAGATCCCCCTTCTAGACTTCTTCTTTCCCGGCCTCGCCCTTGCGACCTCCCCAGCTTGGTCCTTTCTTACTAGCAGTCCAGGCATCTATAGTTGGGTGCTGTAGATCTGTAGTTTGCTTCTCTTGTTTAAGAAGTATGTTTTAGAATATTTAGAGAAGTTGCTGGAAACCTACTTTTATTAGTACATCCGCCCTAAGCGACAATATTAACTCTTAACACACACTATAGCGTTAAAGATTGAGGTACCCTATACCAATAAAGCATATAATATGCTTATTTTCTAGGTCTGCTCTTAACCGTTTGCGCGATCAGCACGCACTTCCCTTGCTAAGGTAGATCTTAAATTATCCGCGGAACCTAGATCGCGTGCTAATAAGAAGTTACTACACTATTTACTCTATAATAGTCGCTCATATTTTATGCACAAACAACGTCTATTTGTATTTAATCGCTAAAGAACTTAAGGAGAGTTCGGCACGACTAGAGAGGAAGCTTATATTTTATACTTTAGGCGCAATCCTGCTGTGCTCTAGGAGCTCTTAAACAAGTGCTAACAGTACTATTTAGAGTTAGTTAAGAACAAAACTTGTATCTTTAAGCACTAAGGAGATAGGTGGAAAGCTTCTAAGTTAATAGTTAAGAGAGAGATGTTAACTATAATTATTAATAGGAAGCTAAAAGAGATATTACTAGGTAACGTAACTAAGTTCCTAGACTCTAAAACTAGGACTTAGTACTCTAGGCGCGGCCTTCCTTATTAATAAGGGTACCTACTTTATAGACCACCTAGAACTAGAAAATCTAGCCTTTGCCTTTCTATTGCAGGGCACTTTAATTTAGACGTTTACGTCCTTACTATGTCTAGTTTAAACGATTACTCTCTAAAATCTCTCTTCGCTAAGCTCTCGCAGCACTGCATTGTCCTTCTTAAGAATATTAACGCAACCGCTGTGCACTAAACACCTAGCAGTAGTGTAGATGCAAGCTAGAGCGTAAGCTAAAATGGCCCTGCTGATAGAAAGGTTTCTCTGTCGACCCTCCTTAATGTTCTAGATAGCCTAGCATTATCTAAAGGCAGATTGTTAATTCTGACAACTAACTATATTAAGCGCCTAGATCTAGCACTTATACGTCCTAGCTGTGTCGATATAAAGGTCGAGCTCCACCTAGCTAATAAAGATATGATTAATCAGCTGTTCTATTTCGTCTACGACACCCCCTTAAAGACCTACGTTCGCGATAACGAATTGGAGCAGATCCTCTATTAAGCTAGGGAAGAAAGGGTTGTAGAGGACTGCGAGATGCTTCATTTAGGGCAAGAGTTTGTAGCGAAGGTGCCGAAGCTGGAGTTCAGCCCAGCTAAGATCTTGTCTTTTTTACTAGCAAACAAACATTTACTCTACTATGCTATTGCTAATGTAGCGGTGTGGATAGAAAAGCTTTAGGAGAAAAGGATAAAATTAACTAGAACAACGTCGTAGGCGCTTAATAGCGATAATTACTAATTAGCTTTTTCTACTATAGAGTTATGTCTAGGGGGTTTAGAGCGATGCACTAGGCTAGAAGTCTTAAGAACAATAGGGCTATACAGTATAATAAAGTACATTCCTTTTAAGCCTATCGTTCCCTCTAACTGTTTTAATTAATTATACGTAACTACCTTCTCTTCTTAGCTTAAATAAGAAACGTATTCTTACCCCTCTACCTTATTTAACTTATCTTGTGCTGTCTAACGTATATCCTTTACCTTAACGTACAATTTTAGATTTGGAGCCCTCTACTAGACAGATTAGTGATAGTAGAGTACCCCTCTACCTTATTCGACTTATCTTGTGCTGTCTGACGTATATTCTTTACCTTAACGTACAATTTTAGATTTAGAGCCCTCTACTAGATAGATTAGTGACGGTAGAGAAGGGGGCTAGAGAGGTGTTTAATAGACTAGTAGAACACATGTCTAGTTAGAGTTAGGAAACAGGAGCCTAAAAATGGACACTGACTGGGGTCGAATATAGAAATAGAGATATGCTACGTCTAGGAATAGAGGGTAGCTGGGGTCAAGAACAGGGGCTAGTAATCACGGCTGGATCCCTGCTATAGGACCATGGTATGCAATTTAGGAACAGAGGTATGGTTTGAGGAGCTAGTCGTTGTGCAGGCCGCGTTGTACCTACAATGGAGCCTTCAACTCGGAGGTAAATGGCTACATCACAAGGTCTAACTCATGAAAGCGACGAAATCACGTAACAATCAGCGGTTCGGTGGCATACTCAGGGGATTAGTAATATGAAGGATAAGAGATCTTGGAATTGAAGGCAGGTGGGAAACCAAAAGGTGATAACTTAGGAGAGAGCATACGTTTCCATGGTATGAGATCTTGTCCTCTTGAAGCGAAAGTATTCCTCATGCCATTGTCACCTTCTTCGGCGCTTTTTCCCAGCGCTTAGGCAGATGACGGATTGGGTTTCATTCCACTCCTCCAAAACGTTCCAGGCGCTTGTCGGATATAAATAAATTATGGTGGGCGTCTCTCCACTAGATATAGTCACTTCCGAGCGCTTACAGGACAAAGTGCGGACTACTCCAAGCTCGTCGGAGCGCTCTGAAAATACGATATCCTTCGTACTAATATATATATGACATGCTATGCCTCTATTTTCGCACACTGTGAAGAAGTTTATTGATTATTTCACATCATTATACAAAGTCTGTTTACTACAGAAAGTAACGCCATACCAGTTGAATCTATACGAACTAGTAAGTAGCAGGTGCTTGTATATTGTGACACTGTCTAAAATATTAATAAAGAATGATCATGAGTAATAAACGTCGAGTTTACGTTTCGATCCACCACCGGGACGAACTATCGCTTGGAGATAACAGGGTTCGGCTTGGATACGAGGCCTTTCATTGGGGCATCTTGATTACACCCAAAACCTCCAGCGGTCCCGATAGCCTCGCGTTTGATGTATCCGATGGAGCAGTGCCTGATCCTATCTCAAGGCAGGATACTAATCCGTACCGCAATTGGATGTTTCGGGTGAAGACACAAGTCGATCCTATACGCAGCGGTCGTCTTATCGGCAGGGTGTTGATAGGGAAGGTGCCGAACAATATTACAGACTTCCAGATCCAGTCGGTTTTGGCTACTGTTTCACTTCCTGTTAAAGATACAACGCCGCAGCAGAGTTGTGTTACTTGGACTATGGCAGCCGTGGTAGCACTGCAAAACGCTGGGTTAGCAAGGAAATTCGATATTTCTCAGTTTATTGCCTGGGCTCTTTCCTATGCTGATTACTGGCTGGCTTCACCGAATGCGTACAACAGCTACGACTACGCAGTCGGCTCTCAGTAACTATGCCTTGTAACCTTCGCGCAACATATATCAAACGGGTTAATGAAACTGGGGGACTACTTTGTACTAGTGGACTTATAATTACAATTGTATCTGATTTCCAGGTTCATCGAATTGAGTCCATAGACTACGCTCAGCCTCCAATTCGCTATTGTACCGAGGCATAGCGCGTTCAAACTCTGAGTACCAATCTGCGATATTTAGCAGACCATAGTGTCCCTTTGTGTATTCCCAATACTCGGGATACCAGCCACTGAACGCCCAGTCAATAATTGCAACAATTCGGCCATTATCCACTATTATATTGCGTTGCGTAAGATCCGAATGCGTGAAGCATGTGCGATAATAATTTGAGTGGCACTGTAAGACTTGCTGCCCATAAACTTTTCCACAATCTTCTAACGGAATATTGCCCCGAAGAAAGGTATGAAACTCCTCATGACTAGAGAACGGGCCAACAGGTCTAGTGCCAATTCGATAATCGACACAGGAATTCAGATCAGCTGAAGCAACAATCCCTTTTTGCGGTGGTTCAAGCTCTCGAAGTTGGCGAGTAAAGCCAGCAAGCTCATCAACAATAGCCTTCTTTTGATCCACAGATAGTAGATTCTGTATCCAAGCAGATTCAAGATCTATTCCTTTGATGTATTGCAATTCAATAAAGAGCTTTCCGTGGTATGTGTATGTCCTACGAATTCTAGGCACCGGTATAGACGTAGATCTGGCGATAAATCGTAAGGCTTCAAGTTCGGCCAGCTGGCAGGGGCCTTTGACGACTCGATCTCTCCCTACACGGACTACGCTTGGACCTAAGGGGCCGAAGAGATTCTTTGCGACTGAAGTGCGGATATGTAGCAACAGGGATATGCTTTGCTCGATCAAGGCGTTTACCATCGAGATAGTAATTAAAATCTCAGTGGACCAGTTCTTCTTGTCTCAGGAGTGCACATTCAGATTTCAGCTGTACAGAAAGGCTGCTAGGATGTGCTTGAGTGGGAAGGCGTGTGAGCGAGATGGCAAGTGTAGGAGCGAGAAGGCAGGCGCTGGCAGGCGCTCAAGCGAGAAGATCGGCGTGCGGGCAAGAGGGTAGGCGTGTTTGATGACTGAAATCTATGGAGTGGAGGTTCACTGTCTCTATTGATGTGACACCTAAGTACCGGCGCTCGGATAATCTCTTGAGCCGAAGTTGCCGGAGTTATTCCGTTCATTAATGAAACGACAAGCTCCATTCCTCCGAACGACACCTCCTTTCCCATAATTTCCCACTAACACATGACAACATGTGAAGTCGTGGAAATCATTGTAATAGATGCGGAGTGCGATGCAGAGACAGACTAAGTTAGCCATTCAAAGAGTTCTTTACGTACCTGCTTAAACTTTCACGCACTCGTGTGAATGGTCGTTTGCGGATAATACGACCACCAAACTTGAACAGTAACGCGAGATCTCGCGAGGATCGGGCATTCTATATTTTGGATCAAAGTATTGATCTCCTTCGGTATCTACTACTATTGCGTCGACTGCCTCCTCAATCCTTAACGGCCGCTCGGAGCACATTAAGAACCGAAGAATTCTTGTAGCATTCTGTTTGTGTTCGAAAGGGATGCCACGCAAGATCCTGGCATACGTTTCGTCTAACGTCTCCGGGAGTGATGCGAGAGCGTTTTTGAGAGCGCGATAATCTAGGCAATTTTTCCAGCGCATAAAGTTGGCATGCAACCCATCGAAACCTATTAACGCTTAGCATATCTTATATAAAATAGGTCAATAATAGATTAGCCTTACATTCCATCCGCTTTCTCCATAAGTCGGGTCTCAATCTCTTCCTGGACGTTTGGTCGGTTTCGCCACCTCTTGAGAGGATTATCCTCTCTGACCCTGGCCTGGACGTACGCACGGATGTCATCAGTAATGGCGCTGCTCTGAATGGGCACTATACCGTCATTACGAGCAAACTCCATTACTCTGGATTCGATGTCCTGTTCTAGTCGGCTTGTTACAAGGAGGTGGACGTTCCTTTGCTCCGAGTATAGGACTTCTCTTATCCACGAGAGCAATCCTTCTATCGGCGGCCCTTTCCTTGTACGGCATTCATCAAGGGCATCCAGAATAATCCAGACTTCCTTGACTTGCTCTATTTGTTGCAAGAGGACCTTACAAAGTGATTCGCTAGTTGGCTGTTGGCGTCCTCCTGAAGTGAAAGATGATGCGAGTAGTGCAGGCGCGAATACTGGATGAATTTGCGGCCAAAATACCCCCATCTTGCCAACTTCGCGATCGATATTATGACTATCCCCGCCTCAACCTGTGACTGTGAGCGTATGTTCAGCGAGCTCGGCGACCTATTAGAGCCCAAGAGACGAGCGATTGGAGCGCAGCTATTGGCTGCTATACAGCTGGTGAGATCATGGGTAAAAGCAGGCGTTCAGCTGCCTCCAGATGGGACGGAGGAGGACGTTACCGACGAGCAGCTCACGGCAGAGTACCATCTATACGAGTGGGACGATCTGGCGAACTAATTTGTATACAAAACAAACTTTTAAGCATCAATCTCATCAATCTACTCAATCTGCAAGCAATCTGCAATCAAGCCTATCCCAAACGTTCACCAAGTCTAGCAAGTCAATCAGAGCTCTTGGAAAACACAAATCAAGCCAATCTTAGGCCTCCAGATTGCTTGGCTTGCTTGTTGGAGACTGTACGCACCACATAAGGTATATGCTACCGAGTCGCAGCAACGCCCATATTGCACTCTTTTTTTACCAATACATATGAGGTTGGAAGCGGCGTTAGGTAATAGGCCCAATAACTGGTACCCGTATAGTACTGGCCAAGGGCTTTGTCAGTCTGTCGGTGGGCTGCACAACGCTGTTTTTAGCTCACCGGAAAGTCAACGACCACGCCAACAACGCATGCATGAGTAGCAGTAGCTAAAAGTGCCGGAAATAGTAATTTCGCAGTGCGTCCTTGCTCCAATGTCATTCGACATTTACATGCCCAGACCGGAAATGCAAAGAACGGCGACGCCAAGACAGTTGATGGAGGTGGGGTGCTGGCCAGTACCGGTAGGGGTCCACCTACCCCGGGCCGGCGCTTGGCCTCTGTTCACAACATTCTGCGTCTTTGACGCCGACGAAAACATGCCATTGGTATCTGCACCTACGCCATGCTCACCGGTCGAGTGTCGACGTGGCGAGATTACTGTCGGTCGCGTAGCGTAAAATCACCCATCTATGCCATCGTTAGGATAAATAGCGTGCCTGTACTCCGTCAATTATACAAGTCCCCAGCTCCCACAGAGCTCTTGATACCTAGGTATCGTCATTTCCTTTCCAACATTCTTCTGTCCACCGATATAAGTTACACTCAGCTAAAACGTCGCAACAGACAACCGTTCCTATACAAAGAGGGACAAGATAAAAAGGTCAAATGTTCAGTTCTGCCAACATATTCAGCTGTCCACTATGAGCCATCCCCAAAACAAAGACTCAGCCATGACCGAGAAGGCAGCTGTCCTCAGAGAGCTGAAGAATCTCCTGGAGCGACAGTATGAACTGTTTGCGAGGCTTGCAGATGAGGCAACAGATGAGGCAATAGTGGAGGAAACATACGAGGCAACAGACAAGGTAATAGACAAAGCAACAGACGAGGCAATCGACGAAGCAACAGACGAGCAGCACGAGCAGCACGAGCAGCAGGATACGCTTGAAGACAACCTGCTCAGTGACGACTATACCGGAGACAGCGATCGTCGCAGTGGAATCTACATCCCACCACACGATTCAGGAGACCGAGCCGAGCAACGGGCAATCTATAATCACTTGATAGGGTATTTCTATGCAGGCCCACTGGAATCAAGTGAGATAGCAGAGGATACCGAGTGGAAATATCCGGACTTGCCGTATGGGACTGAGCAGCCTAATCTGCGCGATTTGCCACGAGAACTGCCCCGCGATGGGCACAGCGGCGGCAATTGGAAGTATTGTACGTCCGCCCCCCGCCAGGTCTTACCCATAACTGTGACTTACCATTAACTAAGTTTATTTCTAGGGGTACCCCTTGAGCCCAGCGAAGGCTCGCCTGATCGTCTTTATAATCCAATGTCTGGCGGTTTTCCAAACTTTGTACCCGGTTGGGAGCTTTTGCCAGGGGATGATGGCAAACATTACCATATCGACGATAAAGAGCAAAGGGACGAAGTCCTAGTATTTGAGCCAGTGAGGCTAACCATGAATGCTACTGCTGTCTATATCCCATATTCTTTCATGTCTCCCCGTACCAAGAATGGAGAACGATCTCGGGCCGGACTTGAAGACTACTGGGGCAAGTTAGAGTCATCTCTTGGGAACCTCTTCTCCGTGCCTTCGGACGGGAGAGTACCTCTGGCTTTTGAGAGAGACGAACTGCGTCTACGATGTGCGGATAATGAGATCGACAACTATCTCCGACGGACAGGACAATTACTGGGACGTATCGAGGAAAAGGGGGGTCTCTTTTTTGTTAGAGATTTCGATCACAACCTAACCCCCGTCACATACCGGTCGGAGAACAAGTTGAACGAGGACTGGCATACGCAGCCTTCTTTTTGGAAAGCAGCATGGCCCTCGCTTCTTGCCGAGAAAGAAGGCTTTAGTATCCCACCAGTCGTAATAAACCAGGAGGTATACGCGGAAAAAGGTTGCGCAACTAGTCAGTGGTACCGACTTATCTGTTGTACAAACCTTGCGTTGGCTGTGGATCCTCCAGTGAGCGGGAGGGATTTGACGGATGACGTATTAGACCAATGGCGTCTTCTTATTAATGAGGAAGCACCCCACATACGCACAGACGTCCAAGAAGGTTTCCGATCTACTTTAAAAATGCACCTGTTCTGCGATCGGCACAAGACGGTTGGGAATCCGTTTCAGGTAGCGCGGAAGCCCTTTCACATCACTTGGTTCGCGAAGGTCGAGACCCCAAAGATCGAAACCCAACTGAAAACGCCTTTTTGGAAATTGGGTGGTCTCTACGGCGACAATACCTTTAAGACGTCCATACAGGAGCGTGCCTTTACCTTGGCGGCCTTCTTTCCCTCCGGTTATAACGGGGACTTCCGTTTCCAACCTTCTACGGATTACTGGACCATTCTGCTGCTAGCACCCTCGAGTTACCTAGGAGATTCAGAGCGGCTTCGACCTTCAAGTTCATATACGTTTCTCTTAGATCTCATCGCCAGGGGTCTCGAAAATGCAACCGACGATTGGAACCCTATTGTCGACCACATCAGCAGTTTGTTGAATTATCCTATCTTGGATCCAGCTAGTCACGACGAGCTCCTCTATGACGATGACGCCTTTACACGGTCACGTATGTATTTCTGGGCAGTGAATAGCTTGGAAGTTTTCATTGACCAGATTAAGAGCGCAGTAGAGGAGTGGGACCACTTCTGGGAAGCCAGCGAGAAGAAGATTAGAGCACATGCCTCCGCATCTAGGGCGCGTGAGGAGAAGATACTGCGCGATAGCGGCTGTCCGCAGCACTTCATTGATCGGCGTCTGAAAAAAGCACCCGAGGCCTTGGTCACCGAAGCATTCGGCAGAGTGCAGTTTCAAGCCCGACGGCTCGAAGATCTCCATATTCAATTTGAAGCGTTGCACAAAAGAGCATCAACATTGAGAGAAGGGGTAAGTTATATTTATTGTCGTTGTCTGCTCAAAGTCGCTCGACTTGGTTGCTTATCAGAGTCCACACCTCGTAGCTGTTCAATGCCAGCGGCGTCATCGAGAGTCGTGCTTCAACCCGACTCGGCGAAAACGTGAAGTTGCTCACATACGTGAGCATCTTCTTCCTCCCGCTTGCCTTCTGCGTTGGGCTCTGGAGCACCAACGAGAGCTACCCACGGGCACCACTTATAATTACCACTGCCACCGTGGGCGTCGTGACGTACCTCATTGTCGCTAACTTGAATGGTATTTCTAATATTCTGGCCCTTATATACGGCTTAGTCCAAAAAAGGATCGTGAAGCTAATGAAGGATGACGAGGACAAGGAATGGTCGAAGATAGGCGGCAAATTCAGCAGCTTTCGGCCAGAACACAGGGTCAATGAGGTCTCGGAATGGTACATAGCATACTTCTTGCTTGCCTACATCGCGAGGACGCTGAAAAGCTTGGCCCAGTCTGCCATTCAGAGGTTTGTCAGGAGCAATGACTCTGAAGCAGATCCTGAGCGATAATGCTTCCACTAGAAAAGTAGTCTTTGAACTTCAAACTCCGGTTTTGCAGAGCGAAGCTCATGGCCCTCCTGATATAAGATCTCCAGCCGGTTTGTGGAAACGGGAAGGTTTTGATGGTGGGGTATGTTGAGCCGTAGATTAGTATGATTTAAAGAGCGAAGCGGACGGGTCTCCTGAGATTCGATTGCAGGACGGTAACGAGGAGGTGGGGGACGTACATTGACTCTCCAGGCGACGATGACTTCGCTATGAGCTAGTGTTAGAAGAACACAAGGATACCAAGGAGGGGCATACCTTAGCGGTCTCGAGTCCGAACCCGTGGAAGGAGACTCTAGTAGAGTGTATACGGGGCTCCCATCGCTTATATAGGGACAGCTAGTAGTAGATCTTGCCATAGTCACACGAGGCTCTTGGTCCGAAGATTGCTATAGCGGACGCTAGCTGGCTTATAGATTGACTTTGGTGGAGTGTAATCGACTCTGCATACATTGCGTTGCTTCAACATGCAGAGGCACGGCACCTCTACGGGATTGTGTCCGGCCACGCGATGATGACGACGATGACGATGACAACGACAACGACGACGACGAACCTTCGTATGTAGACTATAATCGGAACAACGACAAGAGTGAAGACTATTTAAGCGACGTCGTCGATAAGTCGTCGAGCTCTAGGAGTCGCATCCGATGGTCAGACGTTGACGATGATCGGTTGCGCACGTTCAAGAAGGAAGGCAAGTCTTGGAGCTGGATCTGTGATCAATTTCCTGGCAGATCCCCTGGCGCTGTGCAGGTACGCTGGCACACGAAGTTGCGAGGGAAAGCCTAGCGGAGCGCAGTCTCGTACTACTGATTATGTTTTACATTACAACTGACTGGTATTGGGTCTATGAATCGGCATGCAGAAGACACGTAATAGATGTTGCATAGATTTGGAGAGGCCTCGGAGTATTTTGCGAATTTGATGTATACTGTGTAGAAGCTATATCTGCATCCGTATGAATGAGCTTTGAGTTCCTGATTCTATTGTCCGCGTTCATTTGATCAATTCGGTTAGCGCTACTGTGCCAGGCCCCAGTCCAGTTGTAGATCATAGGGTAAGTCAAATTTCGTAGCATCATGCTCTTCTAACACGGGGCTGGTCTCTAGCGTCCTTCACTATCTAAAAGAATGCCTTTCCCTGGCCGATATAGAGGGCCAAATACTAGAAGAGACTCTGATAGCGCTACTCCTCACGAAGCTGAGGTTGCAAAATAAGAGAGTCCTCAAGAAATAGGTGCTCTATCGGTTTGACAAGACCCTGCGTATGCTGACCGTGAAAGACTCGAGATCGCGAACGCGAACGCCGCTCCATGATGACATAACCGAAGCAGACCATTGCGATGCTACTTTTAATGATCGTGGAGCCTCCCCTGTATAGGCTCTCAACGGCTGGCGTTGAACCTTCCACTGATCAGTATAAGAGTATCCGTATCCGCAGTTTTCGGGTTCTCGCCAGTTTCGTCAAGAAACTTTATGAGGTGATCAGTTTGCAAATGATCTTCTCCTTGCTCCCTGTAGGGCCGTAACCAGAGAGGATATTCGAACTCCGTCGTATAGTATCCAGCAAATTCCCAGTCTATGATTGCAGTGATATCAATATTGTATATAGATATAGAGAACAAAGGACCTATTACTATATATTAAGGTACTTCCCTATTAATAAAAGAGCCTCTCTATTGTAACCTAAGGCCTTAAATATAAATATAAGATTAACCTTAACGTTTACTATAGAAGAATACTCTGCTCTAAGCACCCTTAAGCTTATCTCTATTACCTATATATACAGCTTCTTAGCCTCCTTCTACTACCCTTAATTCTAGTACGTTAACGCTAGGTTACCTATACTAATTAGCGTCTCTAGATACTCTGCACTAAGTACTCTTAAGCTCGCTTCTATTACCTATACCTTAAGCTCTTCGGCCTCCTTATGCCTAGATTAGAAGCGCATAGTTAAGCACGTGTAGTATTAGTAGTATATAATATATAGTCTATACTGCTAAGTGTCTAACTGTATATAGTAGGAAAGACTTTAGATAAGGGCAAGCAAAGAAGTGTTAGCTTGCGTAAGCCTTACTAGAGATACTCTACGCGAGTTACGCACAGAATAGCTATATCAGTAGCAATACAATATAGCTAGACTACTTTAGGTTTAAGTCTCGTATTGTTGCTTCTTTAGCTAGTGCAGTACGCAGACCTTATATTAATATAACAGCACGCTCTTAACTTAAGTATATATAGAAATCTTAAAATAGCCTTCCTATAGAATAAACTACGAGCTAACTAACTTTTATTAGATTAGAACAATATTTAGGCACCTACTGTTAGCTAAATACAAGACAGTCGCGTAAAGCTTGCCTAAGGTTATTGTATTATATAGTAACTATAGCATAATTAGAGAAGATGCTATAAGGTAGGATTACTCTATATATAAAGATACTATGCTAAGAGTATCTATAATCTAAGTTATCTGTTAGCTTTGTTGTTTTAGAATGCATTTATAGTGTCTCGCTACGCAGTGTGTCTCGTTACGTAGTAACAGATATTATTACTGCAAGTAACGATTCCCTAAATCCTCCTTATAAAGTTTACTATCCCCTATTTGCTAACCTTTCTTGCGCACAGCTTCTTAGCTTTTCGTCTAACTGCCTTATTAAATCCGTCTCGCGACTTAATAAGAGGTATGCCGAACTGTTTGCAGACTATCTAGACGTTGCCCTACTAGAGAAACCTATCTAGACAGCAGACAATTAGCTTTTAGTCTTTCGCATAATAACCTAACTCTAGTAGAGTAATTAGTAACAACTTCTTAGAGTGTAGGTTAAAGTACATGGCAATAATGTTAGATTGCTCGAGATAGTCTATTTCCTAGTTAACTTGTTCTTTAAATTTTAGGTTCGAGATATCTTGCTTTAGAGTTAGATTGAATTAGTTACCTTCTTAGTCGTAGCGTAGGTTGTATACGACTATAGGCAAGTCTAAGAGCATCTCTACTATCTTATTCTACTACTTTAGAGCTATCTCTATATTTATACTCCTAGTAAGAAAAATAGAACTAAGAGGCTTCTTGTTAAGCCTAGTTAGTAGTTAAATATGCTTGTTAAACGGCTGTTGTTTAATCTTAGCCGGTATCGTTGGTAATAGAAGCCGAGATCCTATCTTTCTTACTAGTAAATAAACATTTACTCTACTATACTATTACTAATATAGCGGTGTGGATAGAAAAGCTTTAGAAGGAAAGAACGAAATTAACTAGAATAACGTTGTAGGCGCTTAATAGCAATAATTACTAATTAGCTTTTTCTACTATAGAGTTATGTCTAGGGGGTTTAGAGCGATACACTAGGCTAGGAGTCTTAAGAACAATAGGGCTATGTAGTATAATAAAGTATATTTCTTTTAAGCCTATCGTTCTCTCTAACTATTCTAATTAATTATTTATAACTACCTCCTCTCCTTAGCTTAAATAGGAAACGTATTCTTACCTTTCTACCTTATTTAACTTATCCTGTGCTGTCTAACGTATATCCTTTACCTTAACGTATAATTTTAGATTTAGAGCTCTCTACTAGATAGATTAGTAATAGTAGAGAAGAGGGCTAGAGAGGTGTTTAATAGACTAGCAGAACACATATCTAGTTAGAGTTAGGAAATAGAAACCTAAAAATAGACACTAACTAGGGTTAAATATAGAAATAGAGATGTGCTACGTCTAGGAATAGAGGGTAGCTAGGGTTAAGAATAGAGGCTAGTAATTACGGCTGGATTCCTGCTATAGGACTATAGTATGCTAATTTAGGAACAGAGGTATAGTTTAAGGAGCTAGTTGTTGTGCAGGCCTAGAGGCGCTAAATACATAGTTAGAAACGCTCTTTAGGCAAGAAGCGAGATTCTCATTAACTAAACATAACAGTATATAAGTAAGCTTGTACATGTAAACACTATCGTAATGGCTAGAGAGGCACTATTAAGCAAGAGCTACCCTAACCTCGCAATTACAGAGTCCTGCTTTTTCTAGGTAACCTTTAAGGCTTATTATTATTAGGGTGGTCATCTACCTCTCTGCCCCCCTCCTAGCACTGTAACTACACTTCTAACCTGTTTAGAGGTCCTAGGTAGACAAGATTTGCCGTATAAAAGTTACAGAGCTTGTGCGGACTATTCTTAAAGTTCTCTGCAGAGTACTACACCAGGTCGTTCTTATAACCTAACTATTTAGCACAGTACTGCAGCTGCCCGTGATTAATACAGCTGTTAAGGATCCTCTCTACTTTATACTTATCGTCGTCGTTATTGTATAAAGCATTAGAACTGCACTTCCGCTCGTGCTTATGCGAGTACTGACGGTGTACAGTCGATATTAGCTGCTTGCCTTAAACACAAGGAGCGCAGTTTTCGCTGTCTTTATCGCTACTGTTATTACTTAAATAATTACTAGCAGCGTAACTACTGTAAGGGAGCGTTAGTAGAGATCTTTGCGTTGCAGTACTATTAGAGGTCGGCTAGCTACAAGAAGTAGATAGCTTTTGTTGCATTAGTGAGCGTCTAATGTGCTTAGAAGGTTGCTTTGACTTTGTGTATAGCATTCTAATATTTGCAGAACGTTTCCGCTTACGGGTTAGCGGGCTTGTTTTATCGCAGGTGTTACTATTATCATTAGTATTAGTATTAGTGCCGCTACTGCTTAAGATATTAATTGTTGGAAGTCTGCCTTGCGCTGGCTGTTTAATTAATAAGCTTATTAGTAGCGTTAATAAGAGTGTGCATTCCTAGAGTGCACCGACCAAGGTCTTCGCGCTGTTATCTAATTCTAATATAGTATCGTCCTCTGTGTCTATATAAGACCCCGCATAGTAATACTCTAGCATTAAGATTGTTAGGACTTTAGGCAGGTCGCCTCTCTACAGTTCTGCATTGTCTTCGTGCAAGCCTAAGCTACACTCTTCTATATCTGAGCTAGCCTAGCTGTCTTCGTTGGCTGCTATAGTATCTACGCAGATGTTAGCGATAATGTGCCTACTGCTGCTATTAATACTTAGCCCGAATGCTTACCCCTACAAGGCCTTAGCTAAATTGAGCTCTCGTTTCCTTTCTCTTCACTAAAGGCTAGCATTAAGTTGATGAGTTCGGCTTCGGCATCATGTTTATCGACTTTAGAGAACAACCCATTAAGAGGAATATTACCCCTATCTCTTTCCTCTTTACTAATTCTAGGGTCGCCTTCTTTAGCTGCGTTGTGTTAGTTAATTGTTGACATGCTGACAGCACTAGGAGAGCGTACCTAGGCAAGTTAAATTAATGACTTTAACTATTCTCGACATAGGCAGAAGATCCTCTTTGTAGTGCTGTGCTATGTCGGATCTTTGCTTATCTTCGCTAGAAGGGGCCTTCGAGGAAACACGTCGAGAGACTTGCTTTGGCTTAAAAGGTCTATCATATTGTATAATCTAAAGGGGTCCTTGTTGGCTTTGTAGGCGAGGGACAGCAAAAGTGTCTAAGAGCATTGCCATCGCTGCTGTCGCGGCTTAGAAGGAGTGCTAGAGGTATAAGAGAAGAGGAGACGCAGAGGTTTAAATAGGCGGAGAACCCACGCTTAAGATATCACTAAATGCAGGTTCTTTCTAGGGAGTCTGCCCTAACAGCATGCATTCTAGCGCTTGCATATAATAGTCTGTAGAAAGCTATACGCGAAACGCACCCTAGCGAGCGTTATAACCAAGCTAAAGCCAAATTAGCCTACGCTATGCACCCAAGTGAATTGAGCTACTGCGGACTGTTAGTAGCGATACTGCCCTCGCATAAAGCCCGTAATTGTGTTGTGACGAAAACGTACCTATATCTAGCTAATGATTTCTTAAAGGAGTAAGAAAGGTGACGCTAATCTCAGGGAGCCAGGCCGTGCTGCAGGATCGCGAAACGATTATACAATTCTAATAACAGTCGCCTTCTATTGAATTCGCGCTAATTAGGGAATCTAGAGCTACACTCCCAACTCTTCGGCGGCCCCAAAACCTAAAGTTAGGCTTAAACTCTTGCCTAAGCTTAGGCTTTAGGACTTCAGCAGCATATGCTAGGCTGTGTAAAAGAGATTAGTGCCTAAACAGACCCTAACTATGCTGAAATGCCTTGCTAGTGTGACAAGTGTGATGCTAGACTGCGACACGGCTATTATGCCGAATTTCATGTAGACCTAAGCTCTACTAATCTAATTAAGGGTGCAAACTGGGCGAGTAGATTCCAGGGCGCCTGGCTACACAGTTAGACAGCGGACAGACTGCAATACACCAGGTGGCGTAACTCTCTAGCGAAATGGGGCGTGTAGTGAGACTTGGACGATCCGCTGATAACTGGTTCCTCGAGTCTGCCTTACTTTTGGCAAGCGTTTAGCTAAGATCGCACAGGCTTTTTCTGCGTCCCTCTAAGACACTGTTGAGGCGTTTCGTACAGCTTAGTTGCCTCTTGCTGCCTGATTGATGACGCGGCAGGAGGCTGAAGATCTCGAGGAAAGAGCGTTAACGTCTAAAAGCGGTGACATTAGGAGGACGTCCAATTAAAAGGGTTGAATCTTAAAGGATTAGAGCTGTGCCAGTGCGTGTTCATGAGCAATTCTAGGGGTCTTGGGCAGACCGAGAAAGCGGTAGACTCTAGAGCACTGCTCAGCTGCGGAAAAGGCGAGGGGAATCGAGCGGCCAGAATCCAGTCAGGGGCTAGAGAAACCCCTGAAGATCGAAGATGAACAGACTGGGAGAAGCCCAACTTGGAGAAGGACTACGGCATGCGCTGTCATGTCATCTTGGTCGACGAACCGGGGGAGAAAATTGGAGACCATCAGGCGGTGCAGCGGCTACATGAATCGCCGAGAAAGAAGAAAATGCCTTAACGGATTGAGTCCGAGCGGCTAATAAGGAGGAAGAGAAGGGGAGAGAGGGAAGAGATAATAGAGGGAGGCCTATAGGCTAGCGAAGGCGGCGCGCTTTTATGTGATAGGGTTAGCGCACAGGCCCCGTAAAAGCAGCAAGGCGCTAAGGAAGCATCTATTTCCTGCTTCGGAAGCCTCTATTTCCTGATGCAGTTCCACCCTTACATAAATACCTAGTAAGACGCTAGTAGTACTAAAGCTAATAAGAAGATAATTATAGAAATTATAACTTTGCCTATAACTACTTAGAAAGAGATATTAAGAAATAAGCTTAAATAATAGCTAGTAAAGAA